>JADLZL010000355.1:0-43732 GCA_015844335.1 Chrysopogon serrulatus | reverse complement strand
GCCTCACCTTTCACCCCGAGCCCCTATCACTTTTGCCATTGTCGGGCGGCGGCCGCACGCCATCGTCTTCTTCCTCGGCAAAGCACCGCCGCATCGGTTTGGCAGTTGATCGGGGCGGTCCCGCAAAAGTGTGAGCCCGATCCGCCTCGTCTACGGTTCGCCTTAATTGCTCATCAAGCGCGGCTAACTAAATTCCTTGATCGCAGCGGTGGAGCCGGAACGACTGCGGCGTCCGGCGCGCCCGTCTCGCTATCACAGCGGCGACCACACATCGCTTCGTCTCAAGCCCAATCAACCCATGAATCGAAGTCATGGTAAGCCCTTTGTTGCCAGAGCCACTAATTGAACCTTTTTGGCTCCTAGCACCTAACGCCGTGTGTCGGCGAGGCTCGAGCTCGGGCAACCACCGCCCGTCCACTATTACTTTAGCCGTGGTTTCCGAGCTGGTTAGCTTATCAATAGTACTCACCTAGATGAGTTGCATTAGTTGAAGGCAATGGCATCACCGGAGTCACCGCCGTTGGTCGCCGTTGCGCCACGGTGGGCCGCCCGTCCCGCCAGGCCCGGTGGTGTGCTCACCGCCGTGTTCTATCCTGGCCAACCCAACCCACCCGCCTTGTGCGTGAGGGAAAGAGGAGTGCGGGGAAGCAAGCGCCGCCATCGGCGAGGTCGCCGGCCGGGCGAAGCCCCGGCCGTGAGCCGGATCAGTCCCTTGTTTGAACGGGGAAAACAGAAGGGGAGAAGAAGGAAGCCGACCACGGGGGGTCCACCGTCGACTCAAGGGGAGGAGAGGAAAGGAAGGCCGGGTCGGTGTGGGCCGTCTCGGGCCGTTTGGGCCATATCTGCGGCCCCAGGATCAGCGGTGAAGCCTGTTCAAGGCTTTTGTTTATTTATGTTTTTCATAAAGTGATTTAATTGCTAATTCTTTGGTATTTCATAATAAATAATTGTGAGTGATAAAAACATGAAAAAAAAATATATGTGTGTTCCTTGTGATATACCCTGTCATGGAAAAATAATAGTTTGACATGTTTGATAGTTTTGACATGTACTAAAATTACATCTTTTAATTAAGAAATGCAATTTCCATGATTTTTCTAGGTCAACATAATTATCCAAAAATTGTGAATTTTGTTTTGCCACTGTTTTAGGATGGAAGTAACCTGTACAAAAAGTTTGACGTGAATTTGACAATGTTTAATAAAATCATTAATTGTATACCTATTAATAAATGGAAAAGGAACAATATGGTTAAACATATGTATGATTTGATTGTTGATTTTGATCACCCTACTGTTTTGACATAATTAAGTGTTGTCTATCTCTAAAAGTACCTTAAATGTACAGTGAATAACTTTACTTACTTTATGTCATATTGCTAAAGCATATACACATGTATGCATGTATATTCATTTTCAATTTTAAGAATGAGAACAAGCATATGATCACTTGTGTGGCTTTTGGAAATGAATGAAGACCTAAGGGCACACTCCCTTTGCTGCCCTAGGCATTTTAATTGCCCTGACTGATTGTCTTACTTGTTGATATGCCATAAGTTACTTGTAGGTTTAATAATTAAAAAAAAAAGAGCATAAGTATTTTATTAATTCATGCAAGCATGTGAAGTCATAATTTATCCCTTTATTTTACCATGTTTTAAGTAAGTAAGTACATATACATAGTAATGTTAATAGTAGTTCATAATTCATGTCCATGCTTACTCATGCTTAATGGGATTAATGAATCAAGTAAAGACTTGGTTGCACATGTGTGTTGGTAGGACAGCAAGGGTTGTTTCTGTCTAGAGGATGTTTTCATAATTCAAATAACATTTTCTTTGAAAATATTAAATACAAAAGTTGTAGAGAATTCCCATATCTAGTTTACCCTAAAATTTGATGATCTTTGGACAACAAGACTAGGAGCTATATATTGTGCAATCTAACAACCAATTTCTGCATGCTTCCTGTACAATCCTGAAAGATCAAATTGTTTGGCTTAGATAAATTATGAATCACCTTTTGGTCATAATTAAGGAGTTGTAGTGTTTTTCATAAGATTTCTAAAATGTCTTGAATCACTAATTTTGGTACTATATAACTATGGTTAATTGTGAATAAGATTCAGGGTCAGAATCTGTCCAGCTTCTGGACAGATTTGATTCTCTGATCTGTTTGACTTTGTTAATGATTGAATCAATGTGAGATGATGATAACAAAGTTGTAGATAACTTTATAAGCTTTTCAAAAAGTCTAAGAACACCTCTTTTTGAATGTCTAGAGCTTCTGTTATGATTAAAACAGTTAGCTACTTTGCTGCTGTCCTGTTTGGCATTTGTAATCTGAAATGGTTGCTTGACCATACAACCATTGTGTGCTTAAGTAGTTTAGTAATAACTTCAGTGGTGAAGTTTGTCATAGCTAAAGAATCTTGAGTTTAATTAAGTATTACATAACTTAAATGAATAGTATTTCACTACTTAATTAAGTAATGATCCTGCTTCTTCTTTGCTTAGAAAGGGTTAATGCATGTGATAGTTGATGTGACTTTTAGATTTGTTTTAAACCTTGGATCATGAAACCCAACTGATCCTCGGCAACGTAATTATGACAATGATCATGGTAGATTTGTGATGACAAAATCATGGTTGTTCTTAAGTAATGGAAGTAGCTCTTCTTCAGAGAGAGATATGCACCTACTCTATAAATAAAAATAAACTTGATAATACAGTGTTGTCATCAGAGAAAGAGAACTGCACACATGGAACCTTACATAGTTTTCTGTCATTATCATCCAAGTAAATCATCTCATCATGCATCATGTCACGCATAGCGTTAAGCACGCATCATTTCATTACATGTAGTGCACGTGAGCGAGAAGGATCGCAATGGTCAAGTTTTTTTGGAGAAGGTGCGTGATGATCCGGTCCAACGAGATGTATCTACCGAAGGTGTTGATGCCGAGTCTAACTTTGGATCCTTCGGTGAAAACTAACCTTCCCCGCAACACGAGGCAAGCCCCCCGGAGCATGACCCACTTCCCCCTGTTTTTACAAATACTTTATTACACCTTAAGTCTAGTGTAATGTACATTACGTAAATAGGAGTTGAGTGAAACCGTTGTTGCATGATTACCTTGATCTACGACTATTTCTAGATACAATCCAACTAGTATGTGTAGGACGTTTTCCCTTAAATGCTTAGCCATGCTTAGACCGGTAGAAGTCGGGTGATTTCCCTGTCTCCCGCGAGATGTAGGATGGTTACTTACTCACTACGGGATATATATATGCTATCCCGAATCATATGATGGTTAATAATTGGAGACCGGACGGAATTTGGTATTTCCGTCTGTGTCGATTAAGGACCGAGCCGTGATACGGATCTAGGTGTGAGATTGAACGTGCCTTCACATAACCGCCCGAATAACTCGTTTCGACGGTGAAGCCGGGTTAGCTTATTCGAGGTAGTTCTTGAACCGTTTATGCATTCTTTGGGACGAACGGACGGGGAAAGGGTACTGGTCAAGACCCCGCGTGACTACGGGCTCTGGGCGAACGGGCATGACTTGTGAGACGCAGTACCATGAGTTTTGCGTAGCGTGATCAAACCCTATCTTTCGAATAGAGTGAGCAAATGACTCGAGCGGCTTTGGTCCAAATTTGCGAGAGTGTGTGATACGGGCTTTACCCACCGGTGTAATCGATTCGAATCGCCGTCTCTCCCTGGGTCGGTGAGAAACTCATACCTTTTCGCGAGACGTAGTAAGAAATAACATATTGGATAATGATGGAAGGATTATGATTGATATCCCAGTTATAAGTGATGGATTGCCATGATTTAAAAATGACATGATATAGAGAGGTGCCGATGTAGTACTAATTAGCTCAATATTAATTCTGCTACTAAAAACTTGAAGTAAGGATTATGTTAGTAATGCTTTTTCTGCAAATGGTACTAGCCATCAAACTCCACACATATAGCCTATCATGATTCTTGGTGTCTTTTATTTCTTTTCCCGACGGGTAAGTCTTGCGGAGTACAATTGAGTACTCGGGGTTTTATCCCACCCCATTGCGGTGAATTGCTTTGTTTGTTTATGAAGGTGTTAACTAAAAGCCGATGGGCACGGCTATTCCGATATGCTTCTCATCTATACTTCACCGGAGGATGTCATAAGCTAGCAATATCACTCAAGTTTTTGATTTGGTAATCATTTCAAAACTTGGTTTTGTTGTAAAGTGATTTGAAACTAAACTTTTATTCCTTATTCTTTATCCTATTGTAATAACTTTTACTCGCTGCGAACTCTGCGTATGTGATATGTATTTGCTTAATCGAGTATGATCCTCGGTTGTAAAGTTGATTTACCGAGGTCATTCGTGATACTCGGCGGCACTCTACCGGGTTTATATACGTGATGGTATATGCGTGCCACCGTGATCAATAGGGACGTTCATACTTGATCGTGTATAAATTGGTCGGTTCTGTCACAGCGGGCCCCGTGCCTCCGCTTTGTTCTGGTATCTTCTGGATCCTTCCTAAGTCCGATGCACATATTTTCCATCGCGGTTAAGTTTCATGCAAATCTTGCAATTAAATCCTGTAATTTCTCTTTTCTGGAATAATCCTATAGAAAATGTGAAATCACCAAAACTCATGGAAATTATCAGTTAAAACCTCTATCTTTTTTCGGTGATGATCTCTTTTATGCATTTAGTTGTGATTAAAAATGATCGTTATCTACCGTCAATAAGCTCCCCAGCTAAACCTTTGCTAGTCCCTAGCAAAGCTAACTCTAAAATGATAGGAAAAATTAATACTCAGGGTTTCTCAAATATTTTTAATAACTTCCAACAAATACTAAGACATTCAAACTAAAATTCTTCTCTAGGTTGAAATTTATTGGCCTCATTTTCAAACTTACTCTTATTCTTTTCAACCATGTAGCTTAACATATTTCACCTTGGGTCATGAGCAATTGAAAAACGTATTTATCAAGTCAAGCACCATGTCTCCAACTCTTACATTCAACCAATCTTAAAGGAGTTTTTTATAGATTTTCAGAAATAAAACTTCGGAGATACTTTGTATGACACTCTCAAGTCTCTCATATTTGTGGTATTTTTGGTTCCTTACCAAGGCAATAAAGCTTATGCCTTAATTTCAACCTATATCTAAAGGTTTATATGTGGAGCTCATGGTATAGAAATATTATGGATGACTTACTTACAAAACATATGTTGTAAAATCAAACAATGGATCCAGAGAGAAACAAATCATACAATCAAATCAAGATATGCATGTGTGTGGAATATGGTGGATATTTTAGTGGAAACTAACAATCCTAATTCTACTATGCTCATTCATATCTCTCTTTTAGAATTCAGAAACACTGCCAGAAATTATGAGCTATCTTTTCTTCTTCTTCTTCTTCTTCTTCTTCTTCTTTTAGGGAGGTAAGCATTATTTTATTTTCGGACACTTGTCCACCTCTTTTTTTAACTCCCTTAAATATTTTCATAGCTCACAAAACTTCTTTTTTGGCACATAAAATTGAGAGATAATAACAAGATGTTTGAGCATTTATTTTGTGGCTATCCTAATGGAATATTTTTGGTGTTTTCTTCCAGTGTAGGAGTAAAACATTTTCTGAAAAGATAAAATGGCATGTTGTTGCGCCTACTCCAGTGTAGAGTAGTGCATATATGAGTAGAGTGCAAGTGAATCTTGATTTTAAAAGCAAGACAAGTCTCCCATTAGGGTCACAAACGTTGATCAAACTCAATGTAATGACAAGTAGTAGTATGTAGAAAGCTTTCTAGCCTAAATATTAAATATGGCTCTGATAGGAATTTCAGCATTGTCATATAAGATCTCATCATATAACATTTTGCATTTTTTAAAAGGTAAATCTCTAGAATTTTAGCATCACTTTAGAGTAAGATAAATAGCAGTTTAAACCTTCTCTAATCATGTCCAACAATCACCTAGACTTAGGATCAAGAATATGCTACCCACAGATATCAAGTTTAGAATAAATTTTTATATAAGGTCAACTTCATGCAATCTATAGGAGAATCTCAATTTAAATACTAAGCATGTGAAGAAAATCATATTTTGCATTTTCATAGCTCGAAAAAAAGTCTAGCCTTCAAGTTCTACTAACAACCGAAAATTAAAGCAAACTTTTTTACATACTCTATTTTTTGGGTTTTCATTTTTATCATGCAAGAATTAAATTGCAGAAATTTAAAGAAAATGGTAAAGACATTTTTATTTGGTTTTTCTGGTTTTGTATTTTTGTATTATTTTTTAAATAGCAAGGAAATAAATGCTGAAAATAAGATAAATATAAACAAAGGTGAGGTGTGCTCACCTTTAAGGGGGTCCTCCCCCAAGCTATCTCACTGCTCTGGTGGTGGTGGTGGATACTCAAGCCCCAGACTCTGAATCAAGTATGCTAGGGCCTTCTGCCCCTGGTCCTGAGACTGCTGAATCGTGTTTACCCTGTTGTCCATCTGGTGCTGCCACGCCACTCTACGGTCCAAGGTGGGTCTCGAAATCTCTCCTCGCCTTCCCCCAAGCTAGTCACCGGCCGCCAACAAACCGCCTTAAAGGGAGGAGCTCCACCAAAGGTCGCTGGAGGTCGTCCGTGCTGCTCTAGAGGCTGGAAGTAGTCATCCTTTGGGGGTGCATGGAATGCATACGGGCCACCAGTACTGAGTCCGTGTGTGGGCGAGTAGAGAAAGATGTTTGTCCTCTCTCATAGTCTGTTTCCTGTGAATAAGAAGTATTACCTTATCCCCATTGCCCACATCCTGAGGATGACTCTCCCTCCTGATAAGAGATGTAACCCTACCATGCAGTGGTGTGTCCATGGCTGTGTAGTCCGGTGTGACGGCTACCGGCGATCAAAGCCCATAAAGGAAATGTGTACGCCCGGTCCTTGTGGTGTAGGATTCGCTCTCCCATTAGCTTGGTCTCTATGTTCCAAAAAGCGTCTTTGAGGGACTCCTCCCAACAAAGTAGCTCTACATGCGCATGTCAAAAATAAAATTCTCTACCTGTAGAGACCAAGTCCTCTATTTGGCAGCTCATACTCATTGTCAAAATTCTTATAAATCATGTATATTTTATTTCCCTTCTTTTTAAGCAAATGAGTATGAAAAAAGAAATCATATCCAATTATTCTTCGAGATGTAGAAATAAATGTGAGAGTAGCATTTTATAATACACCTAACCTCGAAGCAATGCAGTAATCCAGAAGTAAACATGATGCGACACTTCTTCATGGCGTGAACAAGGGTCCAATAATGCAGCATATATTTAATGTGTGAAACACTTTTCTTTTTAATCATGGCTTATAACAATTTTATTTTCTCATTTCTAACGGTGCCTAGTTCCTCCTTAGGGAAGAAAGTGACAAATAGCCATTTATGCATGAAACGTAAAGTAGGGTGATGTATCTCCTCGGTGGTTGGTTTATGACAAATCTTTTTTACCGAAATACTCTCCCATATTTGTGCTCTATTAAATTTTTAAGGGCATCATCAATGTCTACTGAACAACTAGTTGTAAAACCTAGCATGATACTAAGGTTTTCCATTAGGCAAGGTGAGCTTGGTTAAAAAGTCTAAATTCTATTTCATCCGAACCAAGTTCTAGGGTGCTCAAAAATTCCATGGCAAGCAACTTACTACCTTCCTCGGTGATAGCACAAGCATTTTCCCACCCCCATTATTCTAAAAACTAACTCAAACTCGTAATCCATACCGGTTGCTACAAGTAATTCATTATCAAACACCGGTGTGTGGGAAAATTCTTTGTCCTTGATTGTGTTAAAGACTCCCTTCTTGGCTCTAGTGAATAAAATAATATGAGAGTCATCCATGAGGGTATATCTTGGTTGCTCACCTTGGAATGATGATGCATGGACAATGGGTGATGGTGTATCCACGTCCATCTCGGAGTTGACTCGTGAAGGTGCACGTGATGAAGTTTGGTTCCGGGTTGAGTGGAATGAGAGTGCCCTTCCGATGCTCTTCACCGCACTCTTGATTCTCTTGCTCATCTTGAAGGAAAAAACAAGAACAAACAAGAACAATTGATGGAGAAAGGTTAGAGAAGGTAAGAGATCACTTCTCTTGATGAAACCTTAAGCAAAGCTCTAATCTCCTTCTCTTTTAATTTTTTCTGGATTTTTCTTAAGATAGAAAGGGGATTTTGATTGGTCGTGTTCTTCGGAACGAAGAACAGAGGGAAACAGAGCTCTCTGGACTTGAGAATGGAACAGGGGAGAATGAGTGAAGAGAGAGAGGGAGATGAGTAGAGGGGTGCTTAGGGCGGCATATGTGGTGGGGCCGACCGGCCCCACACCTGGCCATTTGCTCTCTCCTTTCTCTCGTGTCGATATTGGCATGCAAGTGATCAGAAGGCTATGCCCTAGCTTGCTTTCGATGGCGTGCAAGAGTGGAGGTGGTACAATCATACATGTGAGTGATAATTTGAATTTTTAGATGGTGGTGAATGATGGTGTGTGTGATGGGATGTGAGGGTGATGTGTGTGGGTTCCATATGTCTCCCATATTTATATCGTATATAATGACACAAGAATGAAAAACTAAATTACTTTTATGAATCTATGAAAAATAAGAATTCTAATGACAAGATATTTTGTATTTTTTACATTACCGCAGTAAATATCACCGACGGGGTTTTACGCTCCGTAAGCATTAATCACTCGGTGTTTATTCTAACTACTATGTCATAATTGTTTTTATTTATTTTTGTAATGCAAAAGCTAAGAAAGTAAATATGCAAAAAATAATGCAAAAAATTTAAATTACTTGATAACTACCGAGTTAGCTCCCGGTGAAGGTTCGGGGTTTTTAAGTCCGCCGAATCGGACTTCTCAAATTTAATTATTCTTCATGCTTGATCTCCTGTTCAAAGCTTTTCATGACACTCTAGAATTTGACATTGCTCCTGGTCGTGGGCTTAAATGCAAACCGTTCTTCTTTTCCATTAATTGTGAATTTAATTTCTCCGGCTCCAACATCAATGTGTGCATTTGCAGTGTTCAAGAATGGTCTCTCGAGGATGAGTGGTGTCTTCATCACTTCCTGCATATCAAGTACTACAAAATCTACAGGAATAAAAAAGTTTCAAATTCTTACCGGAATATTTTTCGCGATCCCTGTGGGATAGTGAACTGATTGGTCGGCTAGTTGTAAACACATCGAAGTGGGTGTAAGCATAGAGTAATTGAGCTTGTCAAAGACCTTCTTGGGCATAACACTAACGCTAGCTCCAAGATCACATAAAGCATTCTCAAAATTATGATCTCCAATTGAGCAATTAATGGTGGGGCATCCTGGATCCTTCTTCTTGACGGGAAGAGAATTTAGAATCGCCGCACTATACTCTTCTCGTAAGCTTAATAACTTCCGTAGAAGGTATGGTCTTTTTATTGTTGAGGATATCTCGAAGGTACTTGGCGTATGTAGGTACCCGCATGGTATCTAGCAACAGAATATTGACATATAATTTCTGAATTACCTCTATAAACTTACCGAATTGATCATCTGTTTTGGCCCTTCTATTTCTACGTGGAAACGGTAGGAGATTTATGTCATAAAAATCTTGGCGTAACTCTTGATCTTGTGGTATAACTTCTTCCATGTTATCCTTTTCTACTTCTTCTTCTACTTTTAATTGCGGTGGTCTCCTTGCCCCTTTTGGGTAAGGTGGATCACGTGTTGACTTACCTCCTCTAGTAGATATTCCTTTTTACTTGCTTAGGGTTAGCGGTAGCGGAACAAAGTAGAAGCCAAATGGGCTATTTGCAATTCTACCTTCTTATTAAATATTATTTGTTCTTTAACAAGAGAAGAAAAAAATTATCCAATTTAGAATTTATTCCTTCTAGGATTGCATTATTAAAAGCAAGCTTCTTGTGAATGCTCTCATTAATTCTAGTTTGTTCTAATATTAATTCTCTCAAGGGTGGTAGCTTTTGATTGGAAGAATTATAATTATTACCTTGATACTTACGTTGAGGTTGACTCAACCTCGTTTACGTGAAGTGGACTTGATAATAGTATTGATCTTTTTCGGGAGTCGACAAATTCAACTCCTAAATATTCTCCACATTGATTCTCGAGAATTGAATACGTCTTAAATGGCTTGACGGTCTCTTATGTAGTTGGCTCTTTGCTCTAGCCAATTCAATAGTACATCCATTTTGGTTGATAGTGCACACACTTTCTCTAAAGCTTCTTCACTCCTATGGCAAGTTTGGCTATTGTATGTCCAACTTTGATTTTCTCGATATTTTGTTCATAAGACTTACGGCCTTTGTAGGAGTGAGTGACATAAATGATCCTTCAAAGAAGTGGCATCAAGTTGTTCACGTGACTTTGGTATTAATCCGTGATAGAACGTTTGCATGAGTAACCATTCTTCCATTCCATGATGTGGGTAATCTGAAATATAATCTTGAAAATGTTCTCAAGCTTACGGAATAGGTTTATCTTTACTGGCGATAGAATTCTCGATATCTTCCCTTGTAATGCATTAGTCTTACCTACTAGGAAAAAACTTTTCTATGAAAGCTTTTGAACATCCTTCCTATGTCTTAATCTGATCTTTAATTTGATAGAACCACCGCCGCCTTTCCCTCTAATGAGAACGGAAACAAACAAAGTAGCACAATATCTTGAGATATGTTCGTGATGTTGATGGTGCTGCAAATCTCTAGAAAATTCTACAAGTGAGCACTAGCATCTTCATACTTCTTTCCACTGAATGTGATAGCTTGCACCATGTTGATGAGGCTTGGTTTAAGTTTATAATCATGTTCTCTAATATTGAGAGTTGGTCCAACGTGAATGTTCTTAGTGCTTGGAGCGAGAGAATTCACGCAACGTCTTCTCGACCATAGCTTCTCAACGGGTGTTAGCTTCTTAAGGGTCTTGGTTGCTTCTTATTGATGGGAATTGATGGCACACAACCAATCCCGGCACTTACCAATCACATATAGAATATAAATAAGGACGAAACAAGGATAAGCTCTGCTAAAAGCAAAAAGATATTGATCTATCTATAAGTATTTATGTCTATAGTCATATTACTCTTTTCTTTTAAAAAATATTTTCTTTGAAAGATTGAATACCCCTAACCAAATTATCCTGCCAAATAAATGTTCGTTTCTCCGACAACGGCGCCAGAAATGCTTGTTGACATTTCTAACATTACTTCACGTTAAGTTGTCATCCCTACATGATGCCAAAAATACTTTGGAAAAGAATCTACACTTGATTTGCTCTAAAAAATAACTCTATAGAATATATCCATAGCGCCGCAGATAATTCTTCTGTTGTAGCATTTCACATGGTAAGGTTCCCAAGTATCGTTGATTTGTTTTTAGCCAAAAAAACTTATTTATTGCGTTGGATTATCTCTAAAAGGGTAGAAAAGGAATTATAACTATGACTTTAAATGTGTAAACCTATAGTAATCAACCATTCTAATGCTTTAGCAGAGGTGAGTCAAGATAAACAATAAAGATAAAGATAAACATGGTAAAAGAGGACTTTCTAGAGACAGGATTAAAGACTCAACTATTATAATTTGGTTAGACAGAGATTCAGCTAGAGTAAGAAATTCTAAATTATCCCTAAATAATAAGTCTACGAATCACACCAATATACACACTTTCATCTATAGTATAATCAATTTAGACAACAACATAAGGAGCATCAACTAGGGAGGATATTGAGACATAAGTCACCTCCTTCGCGACCGCTCTACTAGCCTACATGTGAGGGGTGAAATACGAGAGGACTCAATAGACCTGTACGTCTATGATCTACCACACTACCCAAAGATATCAAGATGCAATCGTAGGTATATATGATATCTAAGCACCATGCTTATATAATACATACCACCTAACCCACTCAGTAGTATTGAATTAGGCACTTTATGAACATATGACTATAATCATCACCAATCATAACTATATCAAGAATGCAACTAGAGCAAACTAAGAACTTAATAAGTAGCAATATAGTAATTAAGAATAAAGTTATAAACGAGATACAAGATATAATTACCAATCTTCATTTGCAGATTGAAAGTTTCGATCAAAGCACCCAACTCTACTTGAACCTTGCTAGCTAAAACCTAATGTAGAACTTGAAGAACTGGAGCTCTAATTCTAATCTGGGAAACCCTAATTTCTAGTCTAATCTTGACAAATGAATTGAGGCAAAATCCTAATTGCTCCTAGGGGTGCAGTCCATATTTATAGCCCGATGGAGGAAAATTGATGGCCGTTGGATCAAATCGATTTTACGCAGGGCCAAGATTGATCCTCAAAGGCGCGTGGAGGAGCACTCTAGAAGCTCGTGGAAGGGTGTAGAAGGGGGGTGCCGCCCGGCACTTGGCCCCAGCCGGCCGGCCCCATCATGTGGGCCCCGCCTCCCACTTCGTTCGGTGCCTTCGGATCCTTCCCGAGTCCGATGCACATATTTTCCATCGCGTTAAGTTTTATGCAAATCTTGCAATTAAATCCTCCAATTTCTCTTTTAGAATAATCCTGCGAGAAAATATGATATCACCAAAACTTCGTGGAAATTATCGATTAAAACCTCTATCTTTTCTAGTGGTGATCTCTTTTTATGTATTTAGTTGACGTTTAAAAATGATCATTATCTACTGTCAACAATAGCGTCAACTTTTATAGTGCAATAAACATGAGAAACGATCAATACACGTAGTAGTCTAGAGGTTTTAACTAACAATTCCACGAGTTTTGGTGATTTCATATTTTCCAGGAGTGTTCCAAAACCACCTGGAGAAGGACGTAATTATCAAACAAATTAGCGAAATTATCTCATGCTTAAACATACGCCATTGACCGTACATGTAACAAGGAGACACCACAACGGGGGGGCCTAGAGCCCGACCTTGGGTGCCGGCGGCCTGGTCCCAAGTTCCGGCCGGCCCCACCCTATTGCCACCTCGCCTCACCTTCTAGAAGCTTCCTTCACCGCATTTGAGGGTCCATATCCACCGTACGTGAAGTCGGTTTGATCCAAGGGCTCGTATGCATCCCACCGGGCTATATAAGGAGCCCCCTGGCCCCTTGTCTGAGGCATCCCTGAAACCCTAATTTATTATCTCCAGTTGGATCAATTGAGAGGGGTCCCTTTGAATGGATCTACCTTTTAGAGTAGCTATCTAGTCTTAGAATTAGAGAGAGGAGTTGAGAGTAGAGTTTCGGAGGAGTTCCTACTGGCTTCGGTGCTTCTCTTCTACAGATTCTCACGGGATCAAGTTCTCCCAAAATTTAACTTGCCCGGAGGTTCTTCAATCATCATCTTCTTATGTAAGTAACTTTGTATTCATATTGTTCTTCTAGTTCACAATTCTTTTGAGTACTTTAGTCTATAGGACGCTGTAGATTGAAATAGTAATATAGGTGTAAGCGTAGTGTTTAGATCTAGATTACTTGTGAATGTCCCCTATCTTTCCGGTAGATGGTAGCTCGCGAAGGTGACTTAATAGCTTCATTGAATCCTCTGTAATCCATCACCCGTTAGAAGGTTTGGCAGCCGTATATAGATGCTGGTGGAGAGAACTCTGATTTCTCTCCCTATTTAAGTTATCTGGCCGTGTTAGAACATTATAAAATACATTTTTACCGAGGTTCAAAGTAATCGTAGTTTCAGTGATCCCCTTTTGTGCATACTATATTTAAAACCTCCGGGTGAAGTGCTACATCGGTATTATATATCCGTGCACTTGCGGATATTCATATTTTCTTGTGTGCATTTAATTTATATCAACACCCCATGTAGAGGAGTCGGCAACGACCATGGTGGCGGCGTCTGGATGGCCCATGACGAGTCCCGTCGGAAGTCGAGGAGCCAACGATGGGCATGGAAAGCATCAACGGCGAGCGAGCGTAGAAAGCATCAACGACGAGCGAGCGAGAGGCGCCAGTGGAGAGGTGAGGCATGTGGGAGGGGCAAATGTTTGGCACGCATGCGATGAGGGAGACCGACGAGCGAAAAAATAGAGGACAATTTGCTAGCCTAATCTGCCTACTAATGCACCATCTTTTCTTTCCTAGATCCACATACAAAAAAAAAAAAATCCCCGAGGAGCTCCCCCTCCATTCACACAAAAAACATACCCAAAGAAACTAACACCATCAAACTAGTATATTGTCCGTGAATTTATGTTCTCTCATCAGGTTAATTTATTTTTTAGTTTTATGATTTATTTTTTAGATGACACCATAGTGTTAGCACATGCAATATACTAGTAGAAATAGGTAGGAGGAGATTTTTTTTTTTTTCTCGAATACATAAAAGGTTTGCGAATCATTGTAACAAGTGATGTTCACTACTCAGTGAAATTCTGCAACAGGGATATGATTTATTTCATTCGATATGTTATAAGCCAACAGAAATATTCATTTTCAGTTTGCATTCCGAAAGTGGAAGTAGTGTTAAGGCCTTGAAAATGTAATTGACAATTCTCTAATTTCTATTTTGCAGATGCATGATAATTTACGAGAATTATAGTAACTTCTTACTAAGTGGTTTACTATAATCGTTATAGTAAATAGTCCCATGTGTTATAGTAACTCCTTACTAAGTGGTTTACTATAATCGTTATGGTAAATAATCATATATGTGTTATAGTAACTCAACTATTGTAGCGATTATAGTAATTGAGTTACTATAATTCTTGTAAATTAAAGTGGCTACAGAATAAGTTATTCTGTAGCCGGCTCTTGAATAGCCCCATATATATATATATATATATATATATATATATATATATATATATATATATATATATATATATATATATATAATTGATTTAATGGTAGCTGTATTTGAAGGTGCCTAAATGTGAGATGATTTGTGTGTATTATCTGGAAAAGCTAGAAGCCAACAAATGCATCTGCATATAGGTTTGTTGAATTCACCGTATACTTATGGTTACAGGAAATGCGAAAACAACTTCCCTGACATGATTGATCTCTACGTGGGCTATGCCAAAGAGACGAGTAGTTTATTTCACAGATTATAGAGGAGATAATGTATAGAAAAAGAGACTATTAAATGCAAAACACCTGAACACACACATCAAGAGCAGAAGGGGTTCCAAAGCGGAGCTAAGGAGCAGAGGGAACATGCACGAGGACACGATTCACATGTGGCTGGCGAGCAGCGGCGTCAAGGCGCACCGGCGTTCGGCCCCTGGCCATTTTTGCTTGGACTGCAGGAGGGCAAAAGGTGCTGCAGGCTGCTGCCACCAGCATGCTAACACGTGATAGCAAACCTGCAAAGGAAGCAATACCGGCAATGAATCCACTCAAATAAAAAAACACCATCATGCATTGCATAGTAGATTTAGAAGAGGATCATAGCTGAAGATCGTCGATATCTGACCCACCTAGAGGATCTCACATGTATAACTAAGCAATGAGAACCATCCACCATCCACCATAGGAGACCTTTGATGTCTAGTATTGATGAGGGAAGGGAAGGGCTAGGGCCAGGCAAATGTGCAGCAGGGGAAGCGGTAGGGTCGACATGGGTTGTGGCTGTCTATGATGAAGTCATGAAGACTAAGGTTGGGCTGGGATGCATGACCAGTTGAGAGTAACGCTTGGGTTGTGCTACATGCATGAAGAGTTGAAGACTTTAGGATTAAAGAAGGATGACATGGCACTCTATGGAATGAGATAGAATGGTAGTGGGGGTTTCCTTTAGTTAAGAAGAAGAGTTTAACCATAGAAACGTATGCCTGTGATGAGCGCGTTAGGTGGTCTTAGCTTTGACTAGACCTTGATAGTCCGACTATTAGGAGGAAATTTTGGGTGGACAACAAATTTAAAGAGCTAAATAGGTAACTTGAAGCCACTACCAAGAATAGAGTGGAGACATGTCTTGATAGGCTGCTAAAGATGGCCTTAGGGTAGTAAAGGTTACTACTGCTGTAAGGAAAGCTTACATCAATTTAAGCAATTTTTTTGGTGAATAATTTTAAGCACTTTTTTTATTGACTTAGATATTAGAAATTTTTGTATGCTTATGATACCAGGAATCATAGAATTTTTCATAGAAATTTTAGAGAACTGAGACGACGTTCATGCCAGCTACAGTGCGGGGTTAAAACTTTACCGCATCACTTTTTTCTGAACCAGTGGTTCTCAAATCACCATATAAATAATAATAATATAATAAACGGCAGAATGAAAGTTCATACAAACAACAATCATTTCCCGAAGAAATGTCAGAAGATAGCTGTACTGCAAACAATGGAGATTCTTATTTTATGCATACAACTTTTTCCTTTTTACGGAAAACTCAAGTTACGTGCGGTCATATATTCCTCAGCTCAACATTACACTAGTCACACATAGGCTCATTGTATTGTATGGCATACAATGTTTTGTTTTCAATTTTTCATTGTTTTCCATGGTCAGAGAACACAACCTAAAGCCCTAGATTCCTTTTTTGTGAAAAGAAAATACGAATCAAATGAATTTCGGTCAGTTCGTCTTGTACAATAGAGTTAGCGTATTAAATAGCTGCACACCATTGTTACCAACAACAGAACCAGGGACTTGTGGCAGTGGAATTTCCATCCGGAGGAGAGGTCATGTGAATTGACAGTATATGTTGTGCCAGTCTTCTCGTCCTTAATTTTAATGCTCGATGAACCTGAAATTACAAGCAGATAACCAGAGAGTTGAGGAAATAGGGGGCAACCCACCAGTTTACCAGCCAACCATGTCGTCCCTCACCCCACACACCATGTAGATGAAGTTTTATCCCAAACTATGTAATGGTGGTTGACAGTTGATAAGAATATAAATTATTGTATTCTGAGCTCGTGGCTCCCAATTTCAAGCAAAATATTTTAGAATTAGTCAAGATTTCTGGAAAGAAAACAGCTACAACTGAAATCTATTATGAAATGAACTAAGGATGTGCAGATTTGAGTGTGCTAGCACTTACAGTTGTAGTCAGTCCACCCAATGACTTCATTTTCCAAGTCATAGACAACCAACTTGTTTGAAAGTACAAGATCTGAAAGAAAACAGTATAAAAAACATGGCATTGGAAACAAAAATGGGTTTGCGAAAGTGCACTGCAATGCTAACCTCCCAGAAGCACAATGTCCTTTCCATCTTTTGATTGCAATGCGCCATTTTGGAATCCCACACAGTATAAGTCATTCTGCTCCAATGAACAAAAAAAAGTGGACCATAAGAGTCATGAGTCATGACCATGTATTTTTATGCACTCGTAAATGGAACTTGCATGCTAATAGCACTCTATTTCAAACCATTGTTGTGCTTGAAACAAAATATCAGAAATGGACGGATTAACATCCTAATGAAATATATCTATGTCTATATCTTATCCTGTAGAGTGTGTGGTATGGAGGCTTCTACTTTACTGTACAGATGTTTCAATGTCATGTATCCGCACTCCATAGAGGTTAAAAAAAGAAATTATTCCCGAAAAAGAAAGACCTTCCAGCTATAAACATAAAATAGAGAGAATGTATACATATGCAAAAATGGTAGGCTATTTTCTCTTTATAAGAAATATAACGGCATAACTGAATCCGTCAAGAGGATGAAAACTATCAGAAAGTTGAAAAGCAGACAAGGCATGTACATGTCATCCCATTTTGGCAATATGAATGCGTGCAATTTTTCTCTTACTTCTCTACAGCGTGTATGAACTTTGACATGTAGTCTTCAAGTACACATAAAATTGATGTGCTGTAAATGTACTTGGGGTTTGTCAGCAATACCCAGGTTTGCTAATTTTGAAGTAAAATTAATTACTGATGGATGATCACTGGTTAATCATGTAATAATACCAGTGTCTGGGGAATTGCCACCACACCATTAGTGAAATTGGACTTTTGCCAACACTCCGACGAGTATGTCTATGGCACTCTGGACCAGGCTGCCAACTATCATAGTGATAGATCTACGCCATTTTGGCAATGTAGGTTTAGAGGTTTTTCTGACTAATTTTCCTTGTTTAGATTGACACCTTTATCCAAAAGAATATCTCTATTGAGTTCAGCAAAATTCAGACGAAAAGAAAAAACCAGCCTGGAGTTTGATATGGAATGATTAAGAAATTTTGGAGAGCCAAAATCCTAACAAAGAAACAATGTAACAGAAAAAAGACAGCATAAGGTAGGTGCTTCATATATTCACATATACTAAATCGAGGTTATAAAGTCATCTGACTAATCACAATTAGTCGGGCTTATCGGCGCCATGCAATCAGTTATGCACTACGATTAGTCATGATAAGTCGACCTGATCCGTGCCATAGCGACTAGGGTCAATTAGACGAGTTGAAAACATTGTTGTTTTTCATATTGATTACTGATGGCCAACATGATATTACAAATTACAATAAAAATTATCATGAAGTTTATGCAAAAGGGGTGAAAGGAAAAGAAGGCACTGAAGCCACTTTCAAGTGCTATAAGCTGGAACCAAGCTGAACCCATGCGCTTGGTGAATTAAACGTTGCTCCACTAGGAGAGAAATGTCATGTTACCCCATTTGGGAAAAAGTACTCATGTGGATACACATGTAGTGCAAGATCATCCTCAAAATGGAAGGTGATGGTCGGGAATCCATCATCTACACTGCAAGAGAAAATGAACACGGTAGTTACAATCATAATCATAGTAAGAGAATATAATCTGTGGACTAGTGATTCATCGTTGTGCCAATTCAAATGAAAGTGAAACAGAGCAAGTATGAAGGGACCATGAAAGAAGTATGCGTCAGGATTCAGTAATAATATATTTCATCATTGTATGAAATGCAGCACAGAAGGAATTGCAGGTTATTTAGTACTCTTCCAACTGCAGCTATATTGTGTAAACCATACCTTCCAGAATATTGGAAACACAAAAAATCTTGAAGGTTATGGAAGATTATATCCTGATGCTTGTTAAATACCTATAATTGATTGAGAAATATAATATGTAAAAAGGAATATAATCCTCTGTTACAAGGGACAAACTAGCATAGGATCTGTCATACCGCAGCCATTACTTCTTTGAAAACCAATTCTGGAAGGTATGTCAAGGTAGTACCACTGTCGATTATGGTGCCCTTTTTCTCTCCTGTTTCAAAAACATGAGCCGGGAGCTGTAATGTAGTGCCACCAACATCAATTGACTCAAGGTTCACATTGTAGTGCGGCCTGGATAGTAAAATCATGAAAGGTTATGAGTACAGTATAAATGAAGTAAAACGGCTAGCTGCAATGCATCACATCTCAAGTAGAACTAAAACACTATATGCCAAAAAATATGTGTTCATATAAAGTTTGTAATAATGCCATTGATATAAGGTTTTTACCAACTCAAAACTTACAAAAAAAAAAAAAGTGGTATGTTCAAGAGGCCATGGGCAAAAAGGAACATGAAGTAGCACTAGCACAACAACATTGGTGAAACATCTGTTTGTAACATGGCACAAATGCTAGTGACAGAACATTTATCCAATGAGCAGAAGTTTTAATAGCATATATCTTTCTTTCCTTCATACATGCAATTTTATCAAATCTTATTCCATGCTTAATAAGTGTCCACTGTCCAATTCTCATATCAATTTTTTCCTTGTCAGTTGGATACTAAGCAAGTAATCAATATGCCTAACCAATGGTTATCACTTGTAAGGGCTCTGGTGAAATAGTAACACGTCAGTTGCCCACCATTTTTGTTATCGAATATGCAGGAAGTTGCCCACCATTTCATAGAACATGTACAGCAACAACAGGTCTTTAGGGTTGAGACTTGAGAGTTCGATGGTTTCATTTTTTTTTTTTTGTTTAAGGTTCATGCTCCAATCCTAATGAACTGGCAACTTAATGATTAATTAGTGATTAATCAAAGTTAACAGCTATGAACAATTATTAAAAACATTATATTACTTGTGAATTATAAAAAAGCGGCGTGCAAAATGCATCATTGACATCAATTGGAATCCATAATGTCATATAAAATGGCATAGAAGTTCCCTACTGAGTCCAACTAGAGTTTTAAAACTACGGAACGGTTATATCATTGCAGGAGTGAGTAGTGACAATGTTATCCTACCAACAAACATTACATATGGTGCAAACAATGTTTTTTCAGATCGGATGACTAATCACGATTAATCGTGATTAGTCGCCCTTATCGTAACTTAGTGCTCGATAAGGGCTCTCGATTAGTTTTGTTCGATTAGAAACCTTATCGTCCGATAAGTGATGACTAATCGTGATTAGTCGTCCGATCAGCCTAGCTGGACGACTAGTTGGGGCCAAATCACCATGATAATGATTCATTATACACTCAGCATCAGGCATCAGCAAGCAACAGTTACAGGTAAGTGGCCAAATCACCATGATAATGAACATGTCAAACTGTACTTGGCTGCTTGCCTCTACCATTTACCTATTTATGGCCATTTTTACATACATTTACATCATATATATAGAGTATATACATGGTCGATCAGGTCATCTAAGCACAAGGACGACTAAATGTCTGACTAGCCGACTAGACCGATTAGGACCGACTAATCGCCCCTGATCGACGACTAATCGCGATTAGTCGTCTGATCGGTGGTCTTACGACTAGCCTTGATAATACGATCTGAAAACATTGGGTGCAAATATAGTACGGTCGCATCTTTTTGGCCCTTAACACAGAACTATATTATGCACCTTTATGACTTTCTTCTGAAACTAGATAAATAACCTAAGTCCTGAAACAAGTTTCAGAAACTGAAAATAACTTAAGACTAGTTCTAGTGGTCCACCCATGAGTGTAATGCAACCAAAACAATAACTAGTGCGGCAAGGTTAACATACATACATGTCAGCTACCAACGGTGTTGTTTTTACTGTTGGCTGAACCACATTTCCAATAGCAAAAATTCCACCACCTTTTATGGTATCCAAGCAATGGGCAAATATCTTCTTCACTTTACCAGCAGCAGCTAGCTGTGATAACATTGACGTATTTGCCTGACCAAAACCAAGAATTCCATCAAGAGCTTGGTTTGAGCTGCCCAAATCCCCACCTTGCTGAGCACCACACCTACAAAGGAAAGGAATCGTGTATCCCCACTTAACATTTCAGCACTATAAACAAATGCTAGCCGGTTGCTGCTTGTTTCCTACTCAGTTCCAATATGATAAAGAGCATGGGATGCATAGTAAACCCCACAGCAGGGTTGATGCTTTCCCTGATACCTATCTTTTCAATGAAGTAATAGCACAAGGACATAGCCTGGATAAAGGGCCAAGAATACAACTTCATTATACTGGGATAAAAAAAAAATCAAGCCCATCCTAATAGAAGAACATTAAGTACCTATGTGGCGATCATGCTTATCTTTTTGGGCAGAAAAATCGCCCATGATGAATGTTGTCCAACCAAAAAAGATTGCAATGTGATAAACTGACTCACCCGAACGTGACGGTGGCGTTGCCAGGCTGTGTCTGCCCATTACCAGTCACCTGATCAAACTGCAGCACGTCGGTGACGAAGAACCCAGTCGTTGAGCTACCATCACCATACATGACGCTGTACTCGCAGGGCACATTGGCAGTGCACCCCGGCAGCTTTCCCCCATAGGTGGCCGCGCAGAATCCCTGATCACAGGACACGGTGCTCCCGCTCGAGGACTCCTTGGGGTCATAGAACGTCAAGTCTAACTGCACAGAGATTTCACATCAAAATGGACACAGCTTAACTAATCTGTAGCTCAGACACAAACAAGAAACAAAAAAGTGGGAAACGGTACCCCGAGCCCGCTCTTGCGGGGGCATTTTTCGCAGTTGATGCAGTTAACCCAGAGGATGTCGCTGCCAGTGTCGACCTGGACGTAGTAGCGCTTGGGCGGCGTCCCAAGCTTGATCTCCGTGAAGTAGAGCCTGCGCGCGCCCGGAAAAAAAATCCCCACAACGAAATCAAGCATCCCACAGCGAAATCTCCCTAAAATGAAGAAGCTAGCGAGGGCCGGCACGTACCCGGTGTCAGTGGGCAGGCCGAGGCCGCCGAGCGGGAGGTCGGCAGCTGCGAGGAGGCGGCCGTGGCGGCGACCGTCGTGGACACGAAGGGCGCTGATGTTGGCGCCGGCGTCCCCTCCAACTCCGGCGGGAAAGACTTGCGGCGCACCTGCAAGACGCCGGCAGCCACAGCGCCGGGGGCGGAGCCGGCCGCCAGCAGCAGCAGCGCGGCTACGAGGAGGGCGGCAACGGCAAGCTGAGGCGGAGGCGGGGCCATGGATTATTCGTGGGTAGCAAGCAGACGGCAATTCGAAACCGCCTGCACGCAGGATATATCAACAACAAATAATTGCGGGAGCGGTCGGGCTCCGGGCGGCGGGAGGCCGGCTACTTTTCGTGTCCTCCTCCCCCGCTGGCCGCTCCTCCTCCTCCTCCTCCTCGCCTCGGCTACTTTCCTCGTTTGAGTGAGGAGTGAGGAGGACGGAGAAGCAAGGCACAGGAAAAAACGGGAGGGGAGGAAAGCTGGGCGGCGGTTCCGACAGCTAGTGGGGAGTGGGGACGCGCCATCATGCCTCGGGTCGGCGGGTTTCTATTTTGGGCTGGGCCGTTGAGAACCTGGTGAAAGACATCTCAGCCCGAAGCCTTGAGAGGAGGCCTGACTGGGCCTGCCCGTGGCCCGACCCAACGACCTGGCTGTCATCGTCGTCAAGAAATCACTCGCCGTCCATCCCCGGCATCCGTCACCGCCTCCCTCAAAACCCTAGGCCGCAAGCAAAACTCTGCGCCTCGCTTAAACCCGCGAGCCCCCGGGACGCGGATGTTGCTCCGCTTCCGCCTGGCCCCCTCGTAGCCTAGCCACCGCCTCCTTTAGCGGCCGCCATCGCACCTCGCCGGCGGCCATGGCGACCCCGTCTTACGCGGCGGTGAAGTGCCTCAACACGTGCTCGTCCAGCCGCAAGCGCTTCTCGGTACGCCTCTTCTCCGGCCGCTGTCTCGCTGACACCGAATCCAGCTCGCGGGAGAGTTATTCGGATGCTAATGGGCTCTGCGTTTCCTTCCGCAGTTCAAGAGCTTCTCGCAGCGGGTGGAGGAGATCGACATCGATGTGTACCGCAGCCTGCACACGCTCAAGGCGGAGCCGTCCAGCGGATCGTCCTTCTTCCTAGACGCAATTGTGGAGTGGAGAGTATGTTTCTCAGTCTTTTCTTGCCTCATTTATTCCAATCTTTTGCTATCCTTAAATCCACTTTGGAAGTAACAGGGGTAATTGCCTTAATCATTGTTTTCTGGGCTGTCCTGTGTGTTATATTGTGTAATGTAGTCAGGATTACATCCAAGAAAATGGAAACAACATCTTCTAAAGTTCCACCTAGCGTGAAATGGACCTTAGCTCCATCTAATTTGCTTATTTTTATGATTGAAGGATTAACAGAGTTCAAGATTGTTCACAAACCGCACAAGCACAAACTTCTGCTTTAGCAACTCTATCTTATAGAAGCATAGAAAACCTAAAAGTTTGAACTGCTCCTGCTGCCAGCCCCCCCTCCCATACAATTGATTTACTTTTTTTTTTTTCCTACCCCAGCGTTCCCCCAGCATTCTCGGTTGCCATGCTTAAGCTGCATCATTCCTCAATCACCTTTCTGCCAATGCCTGTGCCATGGTTGGCTAGGGTTTTTGCGTGCTGCTTGTCTTGGTCCACCACTATGCATGGCTTGAGTGAGTGCAACACTCCAGACTCGAGTTCCACCATTGGGTTGCCCCCACCATCGTACTCACTTCGCATCACCTGCTACTGACAAAATCACACCACCATATATGTCTTCACTTTATACCTGCACTTGGTGTGTAAGTGTGTTACGGTTCGATCAATTTCTGTGGCTACCATCATGCATGGCACAGAGGTGCCAATATGGAAAAGGGCAATGAACTCAATCATATTGTTAATTTCCAGACAATAGATTAGTCTCCCTAGCTGTCATCAATGTACTCCCTCCTTCCCGGAAAAGAGCGCACATCCCACTTTTCGAGGAGAAAATCAATCTCAAGTTTGACTAAATATATGCAAAAAAATGGTACTAATATTTATGATATTGAATAAGTATTATTATATTAACCATGCAATATATTTTTTTCATAAGAAACCACAAGTTGATAATATTTTCTTTAAATCTAGTCAAACTTGAAATTAATTGACTCCTCGGAAAGTGAGATGACATAGGGAGTATGAAGTTGCAGTAGGTTCCTTTCTTTGGTCCTTTTCATTTCTATATAGAGTTATATAAATATGCCAACTCCCACTCTAGAGTCGATGCTAATATGATCATAAATGGTGCGATATGAGGCTTGACATTGGGCCAAGGGTATGATGGTGCTGAAGGTCCAACACAGGCACCAGGGCAACTCTCTCTTGTGATGGAGTTAAGAGCATGATATAGGCTGAGCAGATGCATGAGGCCTTGTTTGGCTGCACAGAAATACACCCCAATCCATGTGGTTTGGGACCGACTCAATCCCTCCCAAACTACGTGGATTTGGGGTGTATTTCTGTGCAGCCAAACAAGGCCTGAAGTGTGGGCTGTTGGTGCCAAAAGTTGCACTAGCATGACTCAGTGATGGAAGCTAGGGCTTGAAGTAGACCAAGCACAACGGAGGCATGGCTTGTGGCCAGCATGAGTGCATCTAGAAGGGGGTTTGATTATATCCAGGCCATGTGGGAACTTGGTTCTTTCTATGGCAAATATATTAGTTATAGTTATATAACACTTATTCCTTTTCTTATGTTAATCCCAGGAACTCAATACTGCTGAAGATTTCATCTCATTTTATGAGGAGATGATACCATTGGTACAGACACTGCCTCAAATTGTCTTGCACCGTGAAAAGCTCTTTTCTGCTCTTCTACAAAGGGTAAACATGAGTGCAAGATTGTCCCTGGAGCCAATTCTCATGTAAGTATATCACAGATTCATGCACTTAGTTGAAATGTGATGACTTCGACTATTCTTTGTATAGTACTAAATGTGTTGTATGCTGTCATTGCCTTTCCTTATTTGTCTGACCTACATATGTGAATGATGCATAATCACTCAAGTTTGGGGTTTGTGTAACAATTTTGAAAAACTATCTGTACAATATAATAAGAATAAAAATTGGAAATGAACTTGAGTTTGTCATTCTTCATATCTGATCATCTGACAAAACTTGCTTTGCAGGAGATTGTTCTGTTGGGCTGTAAATAAAACCTGCCTATGTCTGTACTTAATTGTAGATGTTCTGTTATATCTTTGTTGGAATGGCTACTGGATCAGCGTATACCTTTAAGCAACCATGCTCGCGACAATTACTTTTTTTTTTTAAGGAGGCACAGGGAGTTGAAGACCCTTGGTTGCGCACATGCCATATTTTCTGTGTTGTTCTATTATAGCTACTCAGCTCTATTTTGCCTATTGCAATCCTTTGTTTTGAATTAAATGTACTTATGTCAAGTAATAGGCTCTAGTACATTGTAGCATCAGAATTTCAGTTTCACTAGGTCTCTAGTGGAGTCCTACTTTAATATTCAATAGCTCATGTTTAGTTTGTGATGATTTAGCAACTATTGGATGTCTAACTGATTTCTTTTTGACATGCAGGTTGATTGCAGCTCTCTCCAGGGATATTCTAGAAGATTTTTTGCCGTGAGTTTTGAGCTCCAATTCAATAAGTTACTATAAGGCTACTCAGCATGGTTGTTGGTCTGTAGCATTATAGTTTTGTGTAGGCCCTGGTCATTATGGCTTGCTTCTTTTGTTTTTTGTTATCTCAAAGATGATGGCCTTGATCTATTTTCCCCAATGACCTAAATTAAAATCAACCTAAGAGTATTATAATCTCTATTGTTCTGCCAAGTTGACTGATACTTCATTTTCGTACAGAACAAAAGGTTTCAAAGGCCCTTATCCTCATTATGCTTGACCTTCTTTTCTATTTTTTTATTGATCACAGCTTTTTAGGAAGACATGCTAGTGCCCTTTTTAGCTCTCCTTAATGATGGAGGTGATCGTGACCCTGAAATCCTTGAGCAGGTTGGTCGGTTTATTGTGATTCATAAGTCTTGCTTGCAGTTAAGTAGCAGAAGTCATATACTCTGTTGTATTTCAGGTCTTCACATCCTGGTCATATATAATGATGTACTTGCAAAAGTATCTAGTGAAAAGATACTGTCCAAATTCTTAGGTGAGTTTGCATCTTTAAAAATAAGGCCTATGTATCCTATTGGCTCAAACCTTGTTCAATGACCTTTGCCCCATGATTAGATAAACTAATTGCATTTGTTTATCAATATAAAATCAGTTGCATTTATTGTTATCCAATATAAAATCAGTTGCATTTGTTGATAACTTGATATCCAAATTCAGCTATCTAACTGAATGCCAATTCTTTGTTGCTGAAGGATCACATCAGCATTGAGATATTCCCCAAAAGACTATGTTAGAGAATTTATGGCAGAGTCTGTTTCATTTTTGCTGAGGAATGCACCTAATAATCAGCTAACACAAGGTATTTTTCTTTTTCCCACTTGTTCTTTTATTACTGTAATATATATCATGTTTCTGAAAGATATGGGTCTTTTTTGTTTTCCTCAACTTTTGGTGTTGGTTCCAATGGTGCTATGGAGCCACTAGCTTTTTATATTTTGTCCAAAATTAACCTTTGTGGTATCTGATCGTGGGCTCAACTTAAACATTATCTCCGTTGTGAATTGCTCAAAGATATGGCATAGTTTTTGTGGAAGTATTCATTTTAGCCAAGCCTGAAACTGAGGTCTCAGAGGACCAAGTGAAAATATATAATAGATAAAGATGGAGACTTAAAGGGCATCTCCATTTATTTTCATTTAAATTCTACTAAATTGGTTCCTTTCTGTGTTTTTTTTTTCCTATCTGGCTTATTATCTATTCTCGGAAGATGAGTTTGATGAGGCACACTGCCTATACTGTTGTTCAGTTTCAAATCATTTCTATAATCAGGTTTATTAATTTTCTGACTTCAAATATTGAAAAAAGGAAGATTTCCCACTACTTTCAAGTGCTTTTTGATGATTTGGTCTCAGTTAGCTTAGTTATGAGGCCTCAGGACACACATCCATTCAAGTACTAATGAATGCTGGCTTCCTATCTTTCTCAACTATGCAATGTTCTCTGTGTGCTGAGGCAGAAGCCTCTTAACATAGGGAGAACCATTTTTTTCCATATGAAGTTGTGTTATGTAGCTTCATCATTACTCCTTCCGTTCCAAACTGTAAGTTGTTTTGGCTTTTCTAGGTACATAGCTTTTGCTACGCACCTAGATATACATTATGTCTAGTTGCATAGTAGAAGCTATGTATCTAGAAAGGCTGGAACATCTTACAATTTGGAGCGGAGGAATACGGGTACTAAAAAGTTTAGGCTGTCATGCTTGTTTAAATGAGGTAGTTAATTTATTTTAACGTGCATTTTTCTTGATTGGTCCCTAGGTCTACTGAAAGTTCTACTTGAGGCTGCTAAACAACCATCACCTACACGGATAGATGGGGTGGTCTCTTTTGCTGTGGCATGTCATGAAAGGAACTTCCACAAAGCTACACTCAAAAGCTGGGCAGGTTTTGAAGTTCTTGTTGAGCAAGTCAGTTGTTTCAACTCTCCGTGATAAATACCCTGATGGTCAGATATCTTTCTTCAAATGACACTTGCTATTTTTTTTCTTGCATTGCCTTTATGTTCCATATGTTCTACCTATTGCTTGTTTTCATTGGGCCACCTCATTATGCATTATGGTTTAGCTACATTGATCGGTGCCTCATTATTATAATTCATGTGAGTGCCTCCATGTTTTATCTATTCCCTGATGCGGAGATGACTTTCTGCCAAATTCCCAATGACATACTATTGTGTTCTTAAATGTTAGTTGCACTGTCCTTATGTTTCATTTGTTCTATCATTGCTTGTGTTCATGGCTCACCTCACCATGTATCACCATTTAGCTGAATTCATCAGCGCCCCATCATAATTCATAAGCGAGTTTTTAGGCCTCTCCATGTTTCAGAACCTAGCATCATTTTTTTTGTGCATAATCATGTCAGGAAAAAAAATCTGTTTTGAAAGCTGCTCTTTTTTAACACTTCTTTTTGTTCTTCAACTTCAATAATAATCACTGCATAGTACAAAATGCAGGGTCTTCTATTATTCATGAGGTCATGACAGGGCTGATTCAAAGATTATGCGATGAAGTGGATCCAAAGGAATTACCATTGATGTATACTTGTTTATTTGAAGAAATCAACTGCTGTCTTAAGGATGGCTGTTTGAAGCATTTGAAGTGCTTGATTGATTTTCTTGCATTTGCTTTACAAAAGAAGCAAAGCAATGCATTCGGTTAGATTTACCAATTCATTGTCGATATTCTTTCACTTCTTGAATTCATTGTTAGTTCACATCAATAAATTCTTTTCTATTTTTGCCAGATAAAGGCGGAAAATGATTAAACTTGTTGAGTTGCTGGTTAGTAGATATGTGTTGCCTGGTAGCAACATAACAGAACCTTTGTCTGAGGTTCTTGCAAGTATTCTTGACTTTCTGCTTTCTGTTCTGGATGTTCCAACCATTTCTGGCAACTTGTCCATCATATCACCTTTCTATGCCCCAGTGTTCAAACTAACAAATCCGTGGTAATTTTTTTTCTTGCTGATGGTTTTTGGTTTACACTCCTGGACATTTTGCTTCTTACCAAATGGTAGTGATCTAGCACCTAACACTGATTTCAACTCTTATCCAGTGTGATGGTCTTTATAAAAACTTTTGGCAAAAGGTCCTCAAGTTACACAACATTTTGAAAGTCAGATATTGAGGTATGTAATATATTTTCTTCTATTCCTTAAAGAATTGTTATGTGTATTCACAATTCACACACAAAAGGTTTGACCAAGCAATTTTATGCCTTGCAGTGCAATGGATAATTTCATTGCAAGTTCACCTGAGGATGTTATCTTTATCCTTCTAAATTTCTTTAAAGGATCAAAGAAGCAAATATTTCTTCGTAGCACTGATGGAAATCATCTGGATTCAGTGGACAAAACTTGCAAGTTCTTTGAATCAAAATTTTCTTTCTGGATAGAGTTATTAGATGATGCAGTCTGCACTGGTAATCGATCTAGTAATCAGGTCAGTGAAAAGGAAGCTGCTATACTGTGGGGATCTATTTGCTGCTATCCTAACATGAAAGCTGTACATCAAGATAGTTTGTCACTGCTGAGAAAGTTAATCTTCAACTTTGATCGGTTGCTTGAAGTGGGAGAAGGTGATTTTACTTGTAGATTTCTTTATCTTGCTATTACCGTAGTTGGTCTTTCTATAAAAAATTTATAAATTCAAGCGATTGACATGCAGAGAACATGAATGGTCTTCCAATGACTACCTGGAGAAGTCTACTTGGTGCAGCATTGTCATCATACCATGAACTATTACTGGTCAACGGCAGCAAAAATTCAGAATTTAGTTTTTTCATATCACTTGCCAAAAGTCATGGTACATGCCCACAAGTACTGTCTCCTGTAGCTGAATATTTAGATTCCCTGCAAGGGTAAAGCTACATACACTTTTTTACCATCCGGATTAATCATGAGTCTCCTTAATTTATTGATTAAGGCAATTCGTCATTTTTCTGTATTCTTCTTTGAACAGAGTACCATCCCTGGAAATGACAAAAGAATTTGATCCACAAAATCTCTTGGATCTGTTCTCCATCTTTGCTGCCAATTTGAGCAGTCCAAGCAAGCATGTTCGAATTTTAACATTGAGGATTCTATCATATTTTGTGAAGATGGATCAACGTCTAATCACAGATGAGGAGCGACCACACAAAGAGGCAGAGAACAGAAGTTTCTGGAGAGGAAGCTGTTGCTAAATACGCTAATGTATGTCTTGTGAACAAATACTTTTATTTGCTATTTTCCTGGCATTACTCTAATGATTTCTTGAAATCAGGTTGTGGATACTCTCTTGATTATTGAGTCAACACCAATTTCAGTAACTACTAGCCCCGTAAAATTGCTATCTTGATTTCTCGGATACAAATGAGTTTATCTTCCAAGATGGTTCATGATGATTACATACCTCCTCTCGTACATGGTATTATTGGCATATTGTACAATAGATTTAGTGATCTGTGGCCACCAACACTGGATTGCCTTGCTATCCTCATTAGAAAACACAAGGAGCTTGTTTGGGGTCAGTTTGTTCAGTTTATTGCAATTCACCAATCAAAAGGACTGACTGTGAAAAATCAGGAGAAGCTGGAAGCTGCAATCCAACCACAGTGTATGTATCAGTCGTTTATCACTTTTGTCATTGTTCTTTTTTAGAAACCGCATATTAGACAGTCCAGAGCCTCTAGTAACCGTTTGTATATGTCTTCATTCTCTACGTGCACACATCTGTGTCTTTTCATGTCCTGTGCTGCCATGTGGTCATATTCCTAATTCTGCTTAGAAGTTGTTGACACTTTATAGGGATTTTGTATCCAAATGGTGCATTTGCAGGCTGTGTGGATGTAATATTATTGCAAACTATTGCCAGATCTGGTAGATAAGCTATGGTTTGATGACAAAGTTCTGATGTGATATGCTTTTAGTTACACTTGATGGTACACTTGAGGATACTGGAGTCTGATATTAGTATACTAGGTGAATACCCCCACGCGTTGCCACGGAAATTGCTAATGATTTGGAATAAAATTACTTATATAAAGAGATAAACAATTATAAGTGAAGACTAAAGGATGACATGGCATGCTGATGTTGACAACTAAATACATGATGATGTATCTTGATCATAATTGCAAATGCTAGTTGACCATAAATGCATCTAATAGTGGGCTGATGAGGTGGATAGCTTGCATGTTGAGAGAAATAGCTAATGGGGTTTGGCTTCCTAAATTACTAGTAGGATGCCCCGCGCGTTGCTGCAGGTATGAAGTAGAAATGCAAGGAGTTTATAATGGTCGAAACTATAAATTAGTAGATACATATATATGGACGTAGTAGGTCAATTGTGGAGGTTGTATCCATTGACATACATAGTCTAGATTATTTGAACTGGCCATCACCCAAATTTCATCTACTCAAACCCCCACCCCTACTATACCTGATGGTCATCCCCTCCCAAAATTTAGGAGTTTTTCTTCATAAAATTATACATGTTTTAGGAGGACCACATCTAATCCATGTGATATGTAGTTTTGCTAGGTTTTTTTACTTACAAACGGGTTTTTGCTTAGAAGCGGTTTAAATTATCAAAATATATCCATATGGGTCTTGTTTTGAAGAGTTTATTGCGAGGAATACCGTGCAATTGAATTTTAATTACGATATTTGGTTTAGGTGCTATGATTTTTTCTATTTCAAAAGAAAAAGCTAGTGGAAAATAAATTAGCCTTAGTGGAGGTAACTCCTTTGATGATGTCAGCTGACATCACTTTTTAAAGTTCGACCAATTAGAAGCCAGAGAATTAGTTAGTGGGGGTTAGGATTATAGGAGTTATAGATATCTACCTGTGCTGACTTTCTAACTTAGTGTTTTGCATGCTTTGACATTAAGAACAAATGGACAATAGTTCCTTCTGTTCAATTCGGTTTACATAATGAAAAATTAATTTGTTGGTCTTCACATATTTGTGATTTACTTGTAATTGGCCTACAGAAATCCTTTTTTGTAAAATACTTAGTAGTAATTATGGAAAGCAACCAGTTCGAAGCAGTAAGAGTCGATGATGTATCTTCACAACCTTTCTGATATTATTGAGTATTCTTGTATCCATCCTCCTTTGGCTCTGTTTATTCTTTTTGTACTGCTGTTTCTTACTCCATGTTTGGTATTGTAGCTATTTTGGAGTGCTTCAACTCTTATCTTGCTATGGACTTTGATTGCACACCAGCTGAGACCATGGCTACCTTATTGCTTCGATCACTCCAAAGGATTCCTGATGTTGCTGAATCCCGATCTCGACATCTTATACCGCTATTTCTCAACTTCATGGGCTATGATGATGGCAGCAGCATCTTTAGGTATTTATATGATATAAACTATCTTATTTCTGCAATTTTGACTTTTGGAAGTTCAATCCTTTCTTATAACCTTTTTGAACTCTGACTTCTGCAGTGCTGATTCATATATGCCTGAAAAATGTAAAGGCAAACAATGGAAAGCGATTCTGAAAGAATGGTTAAACTTATTAAGGTTAATGCACAATGCAAGATCGTTATATCAGAGCAAAGTTCTCCAGGAAGTACTAACTAAAAGGTCTGCGAATAAATAGTTATATATGTGCTGTTGCGGCCTGCAGATGAATTAATGTGTTTTAGTGTGTTATAATTTGTGTATTAATTGACAATTTGTTCCCAGGGTTCTTGATGACAGTGATCCTGACATACAAGCAAAAAGCATTGGATTGCCTTTTGAACTGGAAGGATGAATTCTTGACCCCGTACAGTCAAAATCTTAAAAATCTGATTGACTTAAAGACTCTTCGTGAAGAGCTGACCACATGGGCAGTTTCACATGACTCCTCATCAATTCTGAAAGACCATAGAAGTCGTGTGGTTCCTCTGGTTATCCGTGTGTTGGCACCGAAAGTAAGGAAGCTGAAGCTACTTGGTTCTCGAAAGGTTTGTGTTTGCTTACTGCTTATCTATCTATGATAATGGTATTTGTGATTTTTCATTTGCTTCGTGTTTGACCTCATCATTATTGTTTGCATTCTACCAGCACACAGGTGTCAGTCATCGAAAAGGCAATTCTTCGTTTCCTTTTGCAGTTTGATTCAAATGAACTTCAGCTCTTTTTCTCATTACTTCTGAGGTCCTTGATCCCTGGCAGCCTCCAGATTAAAATGTTTGGGTCTCAGTCTGACAACCTACTTGGAAATTTCTCTGACATCATTGGAACTTCAACAGAAATCTCTGTAGAGAACTTTACATGGAAAAAGGCAAATGGTTTCATTCATCTGGTTGAAGAAATTTTTGGGACTTTTGATATGGCACATATAAGCCCATTTCTTAATGTTTTATTAATCATTGTCGCTCGATTGCTGGAGAGTTGCATGCGGAATCTTAGAAGTGAGTGATGGGACATATCCTTGCAACCAATCAAATGACCATAATGAGTGTTCCATAAATTCTGAAGTGGGCAATTCTGTAAATGTGGATGAACGCCATAAAGAAGTGCATCTAGACCATATGGAGGTGCGCCATATTATCACTTTTATGGATGCTCTTATATTTCAGTTTTACTCTAGTACGATATGTGATATCTTTTGCTGAACTCCCAAAGTAGCTTTGTGTTACTCTGGTAATCAAGTTCAGAATGCCTAATTACTGAAATAACTAGGACATCTGAAGATATTATACAGAAGAACTAGTTACATATAGCAAATCAACTAGATGGTTCTATCAAATTGTTACTTCAAGTAATTATTTGTAAGCTTGTGTCATTATTTCTTATCATGAAGCTACTATGCATTTTATTCACCAAATGTTTATATCTTCTCTTAACTAATTGCAACAGCAACTTCACTCTGTCATGCAGACAAGTATATCCATCAAGCAGTTGAAGGATTTGAGGTCTTCATGTATTAGAATTGTCTCGTCAGCCCTTAGTCACTATGAAAGCCATGAGTTTGGAGAAAACTTCTGGGGTATTTTTTTCTCTTCTGTGAAACCTCTGATAGACTGCTTTACACAAGAGGCTTCCAGTAGTGAGAAGCCAAGTGCATTATTTGCTTGTTTTATGGCTATGAGTCGGAGCCCAAAATTAGCACCACTGCTGGGGTCGAATAATCTTGTACCAGCTATTTTTTCTATTTTAACTGTGAAGACAGCGTCAGGATCCATTACCACCTATGCACTTGAATTCATTGAGAATCTGTTGAGGTTGGATATTGATTTGCAGCAGCAAGATGACCATTCAGTGAAGAAAGTTCTTTTTCCACATTTGGATGTTCTTATCCATAGTCTCCATGATTTTGTTAATCATCGCAAAGAGCTTAACAGGTTACTCACGCCACTATAGTAATACTACTATGCAGAATGCAAAATCTTGACCACTTCAATACTAAAATAATTACTCTGTTTCACTCTATTTGTTCATGGTATCAGGGAATATGATTCAGTATATTTGTCCATTGAAGAAATCAAAAGAATAGTTATTATGATGTTTCCTGTCTCCCCCCCCCCCCCCAACAAGTTAAATGCCTTGAAGGAGGAAGATTAGTTGTAGCATGCTATTTAATTGGGTTATGGATGGTGATTTCACACCGAGTTTTTTCTTTGAACTATTTTCTTGGTTAGTTAGTGTGCATTTTTTGGGCTATGGACAAGCATACTCTATCAAATGAGAGTGATTGTAGCAAATACCAATATGTCAATCATTTAATTTATTTTATTTTATCCATGCATAGAAAATATAATTGTCAGAGTTGTGGATCTAAGACTTTCTATATCCTATAAATCAACAAATGAATCATAGCTTCCCTGGAAAAGAATAATACCGTAGATACTAACTTTTTATAATGTTTTGTTCATCTATTATGGTAGTTAAACATCTCTTATGAGAGACTCAGGACTTCAGTGTCACTTTTAGATGTCTCTGTTTTGTCAAGCAAGTGTATAGATTTTCTTAGACACTTTATTGCTTGGGTCGTATCCTCTCATTAAAATTTCTCTTACACATTGCATCACATTAATCTCTTCGGACGTGCTTACATCACATTTGGGAGCATATGCATGGGACCTAATAAGCTTGACTTAATTTCCTGCATTTTTAATATATACAGGAGATCTGGTACATGGCTTGGGCAACGCGAACTTAGGCTGTTTAAATTATTGCTAAATTACATTACAGATCCCTCAGCTGCTGATAATTTCATAGACCTTATTCTTCCATTTTTCAATAAGAAAGATTTGAACTCCGTAAGCCTTTTATTGAGTAAATTTGTATGCACATTAGCCTGCATATCTGATGTTCTTTTTTTTTTTTTATTTGCAAATGCCGAAACCTTTACATGGTCTGCCCTATTTGTCTCGTCTTTTATGTTGCAGATGATTGTTTGGAAGCACTATGTGTTGTGAGGGGAATAATTCAAAATCTGAGATGCAAGGCATCTATAAAAGTTCTAAATGCACTGAACCCATTACTTGCAATTGTCGGATTGGAACTGCGGCTATGTATCTGTGATATTTATGCTGGGTTGTCATTGCATGATCCATCAATGTTGTTTCTGGTAATTATCACTCTATTTGTGATGTCAATTATGTGAACTTTGCCTGTTCTGTTTCACATTTTCTTGTGGTAATTTGCATTTTTAACAGGCTGGGTTAATACGAGACCTGAATGCAGTTTCAGCTTCAGAACTTGGTGAACTAGATTATGACACAAGACTTGACACCTATGACAAGATTAGGCCACAGTTGTTTCTTGGCTTGACAGAAGAGCATGTGGGCGCCATATTATCTCATTGTGTGTATGATATGTCATCTGAAGAGTTGATTTTGCGGCAAAGTGCATCCAGGGCTCTGCAGTCGTTCCTGGATTTTCTGCCTCAGTTATGAATAATGATGTGTCCAAATACTCTATTGATGATAAATCTAGAGAGAATAATACCAGAAGCATTTGCACGATGGGCTGTATTCAGAAGATATTGGAAAAAACTTATCTGCACAATATGGGAGTAGCAATGACTAAAGATATATCAATTCAAAAGGTGCATATATATTTTTTATTTTGTAGTCTATCAAAATTATTGGTTGAAATGCTAAAAATGATGTTGCATTCAGGAATGGATTGTTTTACTTAGGGAGATGGTCTCCAATTTTAATCATCTAGCATCCTTAAGCTCATTTAGGCCGCTCTGTAAGGATGACATGGAAGAGGATTTTTTCCACAACATAACTCATTTACAGGTAAATGTGCTTGATTCAGTTATACCAAGGGCCAGATAAAGGACTGTAAAACTCATTTGTATTTACTAATGCAGGCTGGTAAAAGATCAAAAGCATTGTCGCTTTTCAGACAGGGAATCAAGGAAAATAACTTTTCAGAGGTAAATGATAAGATAACGCTCTAGTTGATGTCAGTATGATATGTGCATATTTGGAAATTGAATTGCTGATAGTTGATCATTTATTTCGGCTATTGAATTGAAAAGTTAAGTACTTTTTTTTTGGTGGACCTGTGGTGCAAGTACCAGGTTTTGTTCTTTTTTTTTTAAAAAAAATAGGTACATTGTCTCTTTGCTTTGTCAGGCTAGTATGGCTTCACAAATATTTATATGATATTTCTGAAGAGATGTGAGCCTATTTCCCCCTTTATTAAAGGTCCTAGGAGATTTGGTGTCACAGGGCGGCTTTTCTTTGAAACTATGTAACAGTGTATGGATTTTGCATACAGCAGAAATTTGTCCTCAAAGGCAGTTCTGTCTTGCAATACTGTGTTAACGAGGGAAATTTTATAGTTGATGACTACAGGGATGTTAATGTATTATAGCCATCTAGTTAGTTAGCATTCAGTAGTCAGCAGATTGGTTCTTGCATTTGCAGAAAATCTACCAGCAAAATGGATGGCATTTTCTTTTTGTTTAGATACATTTTTTTTACCTTACATAAAAAAAAAAACATTCTGCACATAAATCGCAACTCACCAATCTCCGTTTCATGCACCTATTGCATAACTCGATAGTAACTTGTGCAGGTAGTGTCCAGTGAACTGAACTTGTTATCTTCTCCCATTTATTTTTTTTCATTAACATCACTTCTTGTGCTTTCATTTAGGATATCACTATGAAAATCTTTGTTCCACTATTTTTCAATATGTTTTCTGATGTAAAAGCTGGGAAGGGTGAACAAGTCAGAGATGTGTGTTTGGATACACTATCTGCTGTTGCTGCCAAAGTGCAGTGGGAACACTATAGAACAATATTGAAGAGATGCTTCCGAGAACTAAACCTTAGACCTGATAAGCAGAAGATCATATTGAGGTTGATTTGCTCCGTGTTAGATGCATTCCATTTCATGAAGCCTGCAAATGATGCCTCAGGAAGTTCTGATGCCACAAGTGAAGATACTGATTCTTCCCTTACATTCTCTTTGACTACAGTCTCTTCTGATAAGCAACAGTACCTGCAAAAGGTAGTGTTTCCACAGGTTCAAAAGTTGTTAGGATCAGATCCAGAGAAAGTCAACGTCAACATAAACCTGGTAGCACTAAAAATACTTAAGTTGCTACCGGTAGATTATTTTGAGTCACAACTTTCAAGCATCATTCATCGAATCTGTAACTTCCTTAAGAATCGTCTTGAAAGCATACGTGATGAAGCTAGGTCTGCTTTAGCTGCTTCTGTGAAGGAACTTGGGATTGGGTATTTGCAGTTTGTGGTCAAGATATTAAGAGCTATACTTAAAAGAGGTTTTGAGTTACATGTCCTGGGCTACACACTTCATTATTTATTGTCAAAAAACATTACTGCTGATATGTATGGTAGGCTTGACTACTGTTTAGAAGATTTGTTGGCAGTGGTTGAAAGTGATTTACTTGGAGATGTTGCGGAGCAAAAGGAAGTTGAAAAACTTGCCTCCAAAATGAAAGAGACAAAGAAGAGAATGTCATTTGAGACTCTTAAGCTGATTGCTCAAAGTATTACATTCAGGACTGATTTACTGAAGAAGATAATCTCACCTGTTTCTTTACACCTTCAGAAGCAACTTACTCCAAAGTTGAAAACCAGACTTGAGATGATGCTACATAATATAGCCTTAGGGATTGAGTGCAACCCATCTACTGAAACATCAAACTTGTTTATCTTTGTGTATTGTCTTATTGAGGATACTATTACAGGAATTAGATCTGAATGCAAAGAGAATGCACAATCTAGTCCTGATCAAGACAGTACTGTAGGAAAGACCTTCCTGGGGCTAGGTGAGAGTGGATCGCAGAACTCTTATATACTTACCAAGTTTGCACTTGACTTACTCCGTGTCGTCTGAAGAGCATCAAGCTAGACAAGGAAGATGACCAACTCGTAAAGATGTTGGATCCTTTTTGTTGACCTTTTGCGAAAGTGTATGAGTTCCAAACATGAAAGTGTTCTCTCAGTCACTTTTAGATGTTTTGCCTTGTTGGTGAAACTTCCTTTGCCATCTCTCAGGGATAATGCACTTATTATAAAAAATGTACTTATGGACATTGTACAGAGAGCTGGAAACTCCAATGGTCATTTGGTCACATCTTGCTTTAAGCTACTTGCTGATCTACTTAGAGGATTCAGGATTTCACTTTCAGATAATCAGCTTCAGATGCTTGTTCATACCCCTATGTTTGTGGATCTTCAGACAAATCCTTCTCCTGTTGCCTTATCGCTTCTCAAAACTATAGTCAGGCTAAAATTGATTTCCCACGAAATTTATGATATGGTTGTTAAGATAGGAGAGTTGATGGTAACAACGCTAACTGAATCTATACAGCAGCAATGCATTCAAATTATGCTTCAATTTTTTCTGAACTATCCACTTTCTGAGAAGCGCTTACAGCAACATATTGACTTTTTCCTGGCAAACTTAAGGTATGATGAATATCCATGGTTACTTACCTTTAGCATAACATCTGCACTGTATGCTAACACTTTGGAAAATTGCAGTTATGAACATCCTTCAGGAAGAGAAGCAGTGCTTGAAATGCTCCATGACATTCTTACCAGATTTCCCCAGAGGATTATTGATGACCAGGGTCAAACCTTTTTTCTTCATCTTGTAGTTGCTCTAGCGAATGAACAGCATCAGAATGTGTCTACAATGATCCTTAGAGCTATCCAAAAGCTGTTAGGACGCATTGGTGATCAGAGAAAGAGTTCCATTTTTGAGTATACCCTTTCGTGGTACACTGGTGAAAAAAGAAAGTTTGTGGAGTGCTTCAGCCCAGGTTACCATTTAGTAGCATTGCTATATTTTCCATATACAAAAAAGGATATATTGTACATCTAGAAGTGGACTGGGTGGGTGGTTGCAATTTGCTTTTGTATTTGGGTGGTATTGAAGTAATTTACTTAGTTCCTATATGCTTATGTTTCAAAGTGCTATTGTCTTTTTACATCAACTATTGAAGTGGTTCTTGCACTTTACAGGTTATTGGTTTACTTGTTGGCGATCACACATTACAAATGGGCAAACACCTTAAAAGTATTCTGGCTGTTGTTAAGAAAACAACGGAATCATCTGTCATTGCTTCTGGAGCTATACAATTAGGCTTATCTGATGAAGCTGCCCTGCCATTCTGGAAAGAGGCTTACCACTCTGTTGCCATGATGGAGAGGTTACTTCTTCGCTTTCCAGAGTTGTATTTTGAGCAGAACATGGAGGTATGATTTCCTTCACGCCTACTTAATCAAATTGCAGATGTATGTATTTTAGTTTTTTTCTGATCTAGATAAATCTTGCCATGTCTTTTATGTCACCTCGCCTCATGGCTTAGTCACTTAAACTTAAGGTGATACTCAGTTGCCAGGCCTCGCTTTACCGTTTTGATAACCTTGGTGTTGTCAAACAATCATATTCTTCTATTCCAGCATTCATCTTTTTGCAGCCATGTCTTTTTACCCATTTAATGAGTACTATACTTTGAGTAGTCAAGGAACTTATTAACCATTTACTTATTTAGTATTGGGGTCTCAGATTCATTTGTTCTTAAACATAGTATTTATTTCAAGCCTTGATCCCTTGCAACCTCAAGTTTATGACACAGTAATAATTTGCAGGACATATGGATAATAGTATGCAAGTTGTTGATCCATCCTCATTCAATGTTGCGTAGTATTTCAAACTCTCTAGTAGCATCATATTTTGCTACAGCGGAAAAGAGGAAATGTGAACAGAAATTGGATGCCCCGTCATGGTTGCTTGTTCAATCAAGCAGGTTATTCATAATAGCTGTTTCCTTGTTGAAACAGTTGAGGACTGAACTGAGTGATACTACGGCAAATAATCTGATTGTACAGAATCTTGCATACTCAGTTTGCAACTTGCATATGTTGATTAGGCAATCGACCTCAACACATCACTTTTGGTCTAGCATTAGTTCTGATCGTGGTGCTTTCCTTGAGGGTTTTGAATTGCTTGGTTCAACAAAAGTGAAAAATATGTTTCTCCTTTGTACTTCGACCTCAAGTGATGTATCAGGATCTAGCCTTGACATCAACGAAGAGCCTACATCTTTGTTAGTTTCGTCAATCCTAAAGAAGATGGGAAGAATTGCAATGCAGATGCAGGATACACAGGTAAGCTCCATTCCATCAGCTAAGTCATTTCCTTGTATGTTTCTCAGGATGGCAGCTTGCAACATATATAATACTTATGTTTCTGTCCATATGCAGATAAAGATCGTGTTCAATTGCTTCAGTATGATTTCATCAGCTCTTGGCTCTGATGAATCACTAACCTATGCTGATCACATCATGGCCCCATTGTATAAAGTTTCTGAAGGATTTGCTGGGAAAGTTGTTAGTGGTATGTTAATATTCCTGCCTTGGTATTGTTCATTATTTGTTTTCAGCATATCAGAGGTTCATAAATATTCATTGTAGGCATGTTCAGTGCCTAGGGCTTGCCATCTGTCTGAGCTTATCTGAGTACCGTTTTGCTGTTGTGGTTTCAGATGAAGTGAAGCAACTGGCCCAGGGGGTCCAGAACAAGTTACGTGACTTGATTGGTTCCGAGAAATTTGTTGAAGTCTACAAGAGCATTCGGATGGGCCTGAAACAGAAGCGGGACGGTAGAAAGCAGGCACAGAAGATTGTTGCAGCCGTTGACCCAGAACGGCATGCCAAGCGAAAGCAGCGTATCGCAGCCAAGCACAGGGAACACAAGAGGCGGAAGATAATGGCAATGAAGATTGGCAGGTGGATGAGGTAGTTTGGTATTAGGCTCTGCGGAATTAGGTGACAATGGAATCATCTAACGTTTTGTACTGCTAATTTTTTGTGCTAGGCTAGAAATGCTGGCATAAAATTTTGTTACTGTTTATAAATAGATAGAAAATTTTGTTTTATACGCAGTGTCACTAACTTGACTGGTACAACCGAGCATCGACATAATCAATCTGATACCCCGGCTCGATCAATCGGTGAAAATGTACCGATGAAACCGATACAACCGAACATAGACATAATCAAACCGTACTGTACAAGATCCTTTCGATGATGGATTTTCATGTTGACCTGTGCAGGATCCAGGGGTGTGTTTGGTATCTGGTCCCTGGCTGGCACTGCTGGCTGGCTAGGGACAGGCTAAAGCTGCCTAGGCTAGAAATAAGCCAGAAAACTAAACACGCCCTGCTCGGTGGCCATAGTCCATCATAGTAGATATCTTGCCGCTATCCAGCGCCGAGCATCTTGCCATGCACTCGGCTCGTCCATGGGGGCTCAACGCATGGCACAGTAGCACCGTGACCTTGCCCACCAGCCGCGCCATGGATGGAATAGCAACACCATAGATGCGCCGAGGTGAAAGCAGAGGGAAGGAGGACGATCGCCGCACCGAGCACTGGCAGCACCTCTCGCACATGAGGGAGGGAGGAGCGCCGAAGGCAAGGAGGACGCCGCTGTCGACAGCAGCAGACGGAGGGAAGGAGGATGGCCGCTGCACTGAACACTGGCAACACCTCTCGCGTGTATGAGGGAAGGAGGAGCACCGAAGGGAAGGAGGATGTGGCCATGGACGCACCAGCAGCCCACTTTCCCAGCGACGAGAGGCAAGGAGCACCCGAGGTCGCTAGCCGCCGTCGCAGAACACAGGAGGAGAGAAGCCTAGAGGTGACCCAACCGCGCACCTGCTTGCTCCATATGCTCACTCGTCGCTCCATCAGGCCAGGCCTCCAAAAAACAAACCCTCATTTTGTTTCTTGGGAGCCACCCATTTGGTGCTTTAAGCAGTGTGCGAACCAGGCTACAAGATAGGCCAAGTCCATCAAGCACGAGCAATGCAAGCTGGGAGCGCAGCTGGGACATCGGCCTAGTGTATCAAACACGCCCTAGGGCTCCCGGAATATAGAAAAAGATATGTATTGTTGCATGGCAATTCTATAGAAAAATACTAGGTTAATTTATTCTTTTGAACGAAAAAGGTTGATTTAATCTATGAATGCAAGTTTTCTGGTTCAAAATTTAACACTACAAGTTTGACTATCGGAAACGTTGTACCGTGATTTGTGTCTTCTTGAAGACATGGCATTACCCCATCTGTTTCAGAAAAATATCTTTCTTACTTCCCAAGAGGTCAAATAATTTGACCAAACATGTAGAGAATATTAATATTTATGGTAAATAATTAGTGCAAACATTGAATATGTTTTTTATAATAAACTTATTTAAAGATACAAATAATTTCAGATTTGAGAAAGTTTTTTTTTACATAGTCAGATTTAAGAAACTCTGACTAGCATGAAACTCTACTTTTTTTGGACGGGTGGAGTATGTAAGTTTTCTTTAATCAAATTTGGCTTTGTCCATCTTTTCCTTTGCTTCTCTTTTTATTTTGAAAATGGCAACATGATATTAATTTAACTGTTGCTTACAAATTATGGCCTAGATAATTTCTAGAGCTTCATAACACCAAATTGATCCACTAAACTAAATTGGCTAGCCTACCTTATTAGAGTCCCTAACGTGAGATGACGGGCCTAGGCTCTAGTGGCGAGAGAGAATAACGGTAGTCTGACATACTCAGTCTGTCCTTATTTATTGGTTTGTGTACTAGTTAAAATTTCTAAAAATTGATTAGATTTGTACAAAATACACCAAGAATAATGATAGTCTGACATACTCACTGTGTCCCTTTGTCTTTAAATAAATACTTCCTTCGTTCTAAATTGTAAGTCGCTTTGGTTTTTTTGTACATAGAATTTGCTATGTATCTACACATATATTATATCTAGATATATAGTAAAATGGATGTACTAAAAAGTCAAAATGACTTACAATTTGAAACGGAGAAAGTAGATTTTTAGAGGTGTCTTAAATAGTATTTTTTTGGACTTGAAACAAATTCTAGAAAAAACACATCAAGATTTATAACACCAAATTAGTATTATTAGATATGTTATAGAATATATTTTTCATGATGTGCTCATTTTATATCATAGATATGTTGAACTTAAGATAGTTCAATTTCACAGATTCTAGAATTGATTTATTTGGAGACGAAGGGAGTATATTAGCAAATATTTGTATCTCAAAATAAATTTACTCCGAAAATAGATTCAATGATCTATCTAATGGCACTAATTATATACGATAAATATAATTTTTTTTTATATATTTAGTCAAAGTTGAATATGTTTGACTTCTCGGGAAAACGAAAAGATATATAAAATGGGACAGATAGAGTGGTTATCTGTAAAAGGTTAGACTATCACTACACATATATTTTAAAATAATGTTTTATCTAATTATGTGTCTTCTCTCTTATATTATCTATTAATTAATCATATTTCTTTATGTCTTGGTTCTTTTTATTTTGTTTCTTATGTACATGTAGTTTCTTGTTCTTTTCAGTAATTCCAAATGTTATTTTTGTTAGTTGATATCTTAATT